>BMAU01020966.1:180000-185000 GCA_019973935.1 Trichonephila clavipes
GACCGGAAAGGGTATCCAGGGTGTCATCTATCCTTGGAAGAGGGTAGCTGTCCTTCTTGGTGACGTCGTTAAGTTTTCGATAGTCCACGCAAAATCTTGTGGAGCCATCTTTCTTACGAACCAAGACGATTGGAGATGCCCACGGACTCGAAGACGGTTCTATGATGTCATTTTCCTGCATCTCTCGTAGTAGTGTTCCGACCTCTTCCTGTTTAGCAAACGGCAAGCGTCTTGGGTGCTGTTTAATCGGCGGATGGTCTGCTGTATCAATTCTGTGTTGTGTCACTGTAGTATGGCCAATATCGCTACTGTTTCTAGAAAACACGTCTTCAAATTCTTGGAACAGTCTTTCTGCGGAGATTTTCTGTTCGGGGGACAAGTCAACATTTTCTAGAAGGTCGGGAGTCAACTGTTGAGGCGAGTTGGATAGGAGCAAGCTCAAACTTTTGCAGACACACGTTACTGGACTGCAGGTTGCCAACACTTCACCTTTCTGGAACACTCTAGGTTTTTCAGTTACGTTGCAAATTCTTACCGGGATAGTTTACCGCTTTATTTTGTACTCTCATCGTTAGGTACTATGATTTCAGTCCTTGGGGGAATGGTAATATTCTCGTTAGCGGTTACCTGTCGAATAGATTCTGTCCTGTGTTCAATTTTGAATATAATGACTTCTTCGTGTATGGAACGTAATTCGTTCTTGTTGAAGTCTAGAGTGAAACCATGCTCCTTTAGAAAGTCCAGTCCAAGAATGAAAGGGTCTGCAATATCTGCGACATACACAGCATGTTGGTAGGTAGTGTCTCCAAACTGGATCATGACTTTTAATTTTCCGTGAATATCAATCTTTTCCCCCGTCACGGTCTGTAGTACCACGCGGGGCGGGGTCCAGATAAGTTTCTCTTTTAATTTTTGAGCCTGGTCGTTCCGAATGATAGACACATTGGCTAGTGTATCGATGATCATGTTGCAGGGAAGCTCGTTAACATGTCCCATTATAAAAATTCCATTCTCACCGGTACTCTTTGTCGAAATTTGACACACTGGAATGTGGGGCTTTCCAAAATCTGGCAACCTCCGCCCCACGAGATGGTCATTAATTAGTTTTCCGACACCTCCTTCTGGAAGGCGCTTATTAGTTTCAGCGCCTTGGCGTGCCCGGCAGCTTCTCTGCAGATGCCCTTCTCGACCGCAGGTCCAGCATTTAAGGGTCTTCTTCCCGTCTGCTTTCTGGGACATCAAAGACTCAACTCTATTCAAGAAGCTTCTCATCTGTCGCTCTAACCGCTCCACACTTGAGTTCGACGTGTCCGATTCGTTGACGGCTCGTATGGGGTGTCTGTCCTTTCGTGTTGCTTGCTGGGCTGCCTCAAATTTCATAGCAAACACTAGGGCCCCCTTTAAGTCCTTGAGATCCGCCATTCGGAGAGCTTTCTGGATTTCCGGATCACGCACCCCGTCGATGAAGTGTTGCAGCGCCAGGACTTCTCTTACTTCAGTCGGACAGTCAGAAAACGCCAAGTGAGAAAGCCTCTCGACGTCCGTCGCCAGTTCTTGGAGCGTTTCGGACACTTTCTGCTGCCGTGACTTCAGCTGGAGTCTGCTGTAATCCTTCACACATTTCTCTCCGAAGCGTAACTCCAGAGCATTAACGAGAGCGTCGAAATCCAGCCGCTGTGTTTCCGGCAAAGTTTGCAAAATGTCAGCAGCGTCGGCTCGAAGAGAAGCAGCTAACTGGCAGGCCTTGGTCTGGGAGTCCCACTGGTTTGCATCCGCCACTATGGAGAATTGGGTCTTATACACCTGCCAAGAGGACTTTCCGTCATATGTAGAAAGCTTGATGGAAGGCTTGGAAAAAGGAGCTTGAAACTTAAATTCATCCCCTTGACCAGTCATGACTTTCTGCTTCAATTTCTCTAGGTCACTCCTGAACGAGATGGAAACTTCTTCTACCTTTTCGAAAATTTTCGCCTCTAGTTTGCTCTCCATATCTTCGAATTTATTTTCAACCGACTCGATTCTTCCTTCCATTTCTTCAAATTTCTTGTCCATAGTCGTCAATTTGTCGCCAATGCCCTTCAAATCACTTTTCAACTCTTCCTTGTTCGCGGTCAGTTTGTTATTCAACTCGTCCATATTGGCGCTGATCTGCTCCTTTACGTTAGTAAGCTTGGTATTCACTTCTGCGATAATGTTGGTCAACCCCGATTTCATTTCGCCCATATTGGCATTCATTTCAGACAATTTTTCTAGAAGAGTCTGGAACTGGGCCTCCATCGCTCTTGTTGTTGGCATTCAACCCCACTTCTGACACCAAATGTTGCGTTTTCGGCGGTTCGAAATGATTGAAGCCGAAGAGCGGGATCCAAAACAATTTTATTCTTGGCCAAAACAGTCCTCCACAAATTGTAGAACAGTTCGAGAAAGTCACGTACAATCGATAAAAATACTGATAACACAGATGTAATACACTAACAAAAGCAATAGTAAACACTCAGCACAAAAATAATAACTCAATAAAAGCAATAACACACGCACTATGCAATCGTCTCTCTCTCTCTCTCAAGCAGAGAGGTATCACTTGCATGAAAGCTGAAATCTGACTAACTCACTAGCCGGCCCGGGCCCTTTTATACCTTTCGGTCAGAAACCTCTTGCACTTGCCAGAATAATCGAGAAATAGAAAGGTCTAGCAAAATCCGGAAGGTATGAGAAAAGCTCAATACATAGTGTTACAATACCGCGATAGGGTTGCCAGACAGGGTTATTAGAACAGGGTTGCCATGGTCGCCCAAGCTTATCGCCCACATTTGGCGATATATCGCCAAATTTGGCGCCAAAAATTAAGTCGCCAAATCCGTCGCCAACTTGGCGCTAGCTGCAATATTTGGCGAGTTTACTATTTAAACCAATGTTAAAGCATGGGGGCCGTGCAATGCAGTGGAAATGATATTACAGGTAAACAGGGTTGAAATCACATTAAATACGACAAATTAAACTGTAAAAAATGAACACAAATGAGTAGAAACAATTAGAATAAGACTAAATTCGTAACAATATATAATATATATATATATATAATATATATATATATAATATATATATATATAATATATATATATATATAATATATATATATATATATATAATATATATTGTTGCGTTTTCGGGGGTTCGAAATGATTGAAGCCGAAGAGCGGAATCCAAAACAATTTTATTCTTGGCCAAAACAGTCCTCCACAAATTGTAGAACAGTTCGAGAAAGTAACGTACAATCGATAAAAATACTGATAACACAGATGTAATACACTAACAAAAGCAATAGTAAACACTCAGCACAAAAATAATAACTCAATAAAAGCAATAACACACGCACTATGCAATCGTCTCCCTCTCTCTCTAGCAGAGAGGTATCACTTGCATGAAAGCTGAGATCTGACTAACTGACTAGCCGGCCCGGGCCTTTTTATACCTTTCGGTCAGAAACCTCTTGCACTTGCCAGAATAATCGAGAAATAGAAAGGTCTAGCAAAATCCGGAGCGTACGAGAAAAGCTCAATACAGTCATACATTCAATACAATAGTGTTACAATACCGCGATAGGGTTGCCAGACAGGGTTATTAGGAGCAGGGTTGCCATGGTCGCCAAGCTTATCGCGCACATTTGGCGATATATCGCCAAACTTGGCGCCAAAAATTAAGTCATCAAATCCGTCGCCAACTTGGCGCTAGCTGCAATATTTGGCGAGTTTACCATTTAAACCAATGTTAAAGCATGGGGGCCGTGCAATGCAGTGGAAATGATATTACAGGTAAACAGGGTTGAAATCACATTAGATACGACAAATTAAACTGTAAAAATGAACACAAATGAGTAGAAACAATTAGAATAAGACTAAATTCGTAACATTGCCCCCCTCTCAAGAACTGCACGTCCCGGGCAGTACAACCCTTCATCAGACGTTAACATAATAATAAAGCAATTGATTAAAAACAATTAAATGAATATGCAATAATAAACATGTAATACATAGTACAAAATAAACACCTATTGCATAGTACAAAATAAACACGTAATGCATAGTAAAAAATAAACACTTACAAAACAATAAACAAAATTATTTACAAGATTATTTACACACTAACTTATTTATACAAGACCATGGTCAAAATAAATTACACGATAATTGACACACTAAGAATTATGGCCATAATATGGAGCGAGCCTGTCGTAATGAACGACTCTAGGCTTCGAATTCGTTGACTTACGGATCCGGATTACGACGTCGTTTATTATCTTTAAAATTGTATAAGGACCGTCCCAATGCGATTGTAGCTTAGGAGAAAGTCCTTTGCGTCGAGTCGGGTTGTAGAACCACACCTTGTCACCTTCCTTGAATTGATGTCCTGTGGCTTTTGTGTCGTACCGAGTCTTCATCTTCTCCGTCCTCAGGTTGATCCGTTATCGAGCCAAATTGTGTACATCTTAAAACGTGCCTGGAGATTCTGCACGTACTCCTCAGGCGATGAAGGTGTATCCGGAGGGCGACCATACAGCAGGTCACAAGGGAGACGAAGATCTCGGCCAAAAAGCATCTGGGATGGTGAATATCCGGTAGTCTCGTGAACGGCGCTGCGGTACGCTAGCAGAAAGAGAGGAACTTTCTGGTCCCAGTCTTGTTGGTTCTTGGAGACCATCAGTGAGATGTTATTCAGGATGGTACGATTAAACATCTCCACCATGCCATCTGACTGTGGGTGCAAAGGTGTGGTCTTGGTCTTGTCAATTCCGAGTAGTTCACAGACCCCCTTCAATACCGCAGAGACGAAATTTCTTCCCTGATCGGAATGAAGTTGAAGAGGTACCCCATATCTCGATATCCAGTGCTGCACTACAGCCTCCGCTACGGTGGGGGCTTCCTGATCCGGAATGGGGTACACTTCGGGCCATTTCGTGAAGTAGTCCATGACAACAAGTAGGTACTTATTACCAGACGCAG
>BMAU01020966.1:190000-229106 GCA_019973935.1 Trichonephila clavipes
TTGAACAAGATACTGTCGGATAGAAAAATACAGGTTCTCGTTTATTTTTAAAAGTTATATATATATATATATATATATATATATAGTCTAATTTCTCTACAATTTTCTCTACAAAGAGATAAACATTCATCAATCACATTCGGAAAAAAACCCACATAGACAGTAGAAAATCATACAATGAAGGACACATGAACAGCCGAGATTAAAAATTATAAAATGGATGCTGAAGTATTATAAACGTTGCTGACTTAGGACAGCTAATATATAAAATAATTTATATAAAAGTGGGTTTTTGAACATGTTTTTTGGCCAGCCAACCTTCCCCCTTTATGTAAATAACACTGAGCAAAAACATATTAAAAGTAATGGATAGAAATATCTAAATCCATTAAAAGATAGAGGTAACTTACCTAAAAATTGCACTCGAAAATGCAGAGCCCGCACTAAATCTGAGTGCAATAAACAAGTTATTGCCAGATTCTAGACCCTAATGCAGATTCAAAGCATGTGAATGGCTGAAATATAGCACTTAACAAAAGTATAAAAAGAATAGAAACAAAAAATTAATAAGAGAGTTACAAATTACCATAACTTTAGTGACACTAGAGAATATATGAATTAAGTAATAAGTAATTTTAACTAATATTAGAATAGGGAGGTGACTATAACTATGAAATATTTAAATTTATAGCATTAAACTATTATTAATCTAAGAATTTTTAATCCCTGCAATTTTGAATAGCTTTATTCACATAACTATTAATAAAATTAATTGGGTATTTCTGATTTAAGCAATATTTAGTAAAATGTTTCTAGTTATTTTTTATTTCTGATTTTTTTTCACACCAGAAATTTATTGAGTTGTATATAATTAAAAATATAGAAATATGTACAATACTCTCCCAATGCGGAACTTTTATATTATTGAAATTAAAATCTTCTCTTTTATCATAAATATTAGAAACTATTACATTACCTATTAATTTGATATGTATGTCAAGAAAATTTGCTTCATTGTTACTATTTGCCTGTATTAAATTAAAATATTGTTGATTAAAAATAGTATTAGGTATAAAATTGACTTGCTTGCCAAAACTGATTATGTCATCTATATAACTATAAATATAATATTTAAAATTATTAATGTAACTACTTTCAAAATAATGTAAGTATAAATTGGCAAGACAGTTGCTCGCAGGGCTACCTTGTGGCAAACATTTATAATCTGTATATATAATAGTTACCCTTATGAAATATATAGTTCTCTTTAAGTACAAACCTAAGTAGTGAACTAAATCTATCATAATTACCATTATTAAATACATTATCTTTATGTAAATTTACAAGTATATTAATCATATCATCAATATTAATAGAGTTAAAAAGATCTTCAAAATCAAAACTATAAACTGAATAAACTTTTTATCTCTTTCATTTGTTCAATAAGTGTGATTTCCTATTTTTAAGTATGGCTTTGGATTTAAAGGACTGTAAGTATGGCTGTGGATTTACATTATATATATATATTATATATATATATATATATATATATATATATAATTATAATTATAAATAAGGTCCTTTTTCTAACTACCACACCAGCGGTGGGACAGTTTGAGCTCTCGACAAGTTTAACGTGTATCGCGCCCCTAAACGGCGGGTCTTCAATGGTACTAGGCCCGAACTCATGACACGCCAATCACGGGTCTGTTACATTGACCACTAGGCTACCACGGGCACTTTTTACTTTGTAAATATATCATATCAATAACATATTTTACTCTATTTTTAATTTTTTTCTGATAAAAATGTGCTTAAAATTTGCGTGCGGCTTAGAAACTGAGCATAATAAATTTTAAAAAATAAGTTTCTGTTAATTAAATTAGAAAACAAGATTTGGTTAATAATTGTTCCAATCTTTTATGGTAAAGTCTTATGTAAAATATAAAATCTATTCAATAAGAAAAAAAAATTCTTTTTTAGTTAAATGAAAATAATATTAACATGTATTTAATAATTTGATTGAAATTTTAATTTGTGAGCTTCAAGGAGTAGTAATTTGTGTTCTTTAGTTAATTGACAACTTTTCAAGTATAAAATAAGTATACTTTCAATTCTGCATTCAGTCGCTTCACTGATTTTAAATATTTCTATAGATATTTCTACAATAACAAGTAAAAGAAAAATATACGGAAAAAATTGTTCTTTTTATCTCAAAAGAAATAAAATTTAAAAAAAATATGTTTAGCACACACAAACACAATCACAAATATTTGTTCAATCAATATCTGTTTTATGTTGTTTTAAATTACTTCGGGGATTAACTTTCACAAAATCCATCGTGTAAAAGAAAGTTGATGAATGTATTATTAGTCTGGCTCGTCTTTTTTTCAGTTTTTACCACTGAACTTAATTTTTTAAAATAAAAATGTAACAAAAAAATTCTTATAGCTCCCATTATATTCGAAGTAAAACCTGTACAAAAAAATTAAACTCATTCTTATTAATCTCTCTCTCTCTCTCTCTCTCTCTCTCTCTCTCTCTCTCTCTCTCTCTCTCTCTCTCTCTCTCTCTCTCGCGCGCGCGCGCGCGCGACTACTTACATTACGGAATCTTAGAAATATTTGAAATATATCAGATTTTTGCGAGGACGCCATTTTTTTTTAATTTGACTTTTACCATGGTATGTTTGGAGGACAAAATTATTTTGACATGACAATGAATTACTGATAACTAAAAAGATAGGATCTATTGTAGATTTTTTTGCTCTCTATTTATAACAATTCTTTTTAAATTTTTATTTAATGAAGAAAAGTGCATAGAGAAATTCTGTAATAAATTGAATTTCTAGAATTTATATTCTAGTAACCATTTTTTTTTTGTATCCTAGAAATAGTACTAAGCTTTTATGCATTGACGGTAAATTTAGCTAATGAAACAATTTTTTTTAAAAAAAAAACTCTAATTTGTAACATTACATATTTATATCATATTCAAATAGAAATTAGGTGCAAATATGGGAAAGAAATGCATTCTATCCATTACGTAGCAACACATTAAATTGCTGTAGATATTCTGTGATTTCAGGCTTGAATAGCAATATTTTCAACCAAATTCTTACTGACTAATTTTAACATATCAGCTACTAATAGAAGGATTTTATTAAACATTTTAGAAAATAATTTAAAACTTGAGTTGTTATCGATTGATTGATTGATTGAATATTAACGTCGCACTGTTCAGTTACACGAGGGCTTTTGGCGACGGACCACGTAATTTTGAACCATGGTCAAGTGACGTGGACGACACCTGAGCTGGCACCCCTCTCTCCTAACTACCACACCACACCAACGGGAGGACGTTTCAGCTCTCGACAGATTTAACGTGCATCGCTGCCCTACACGGCGGGTCTTTAGTGGTACTGGGCTCGAACCTGTGACAAAGCAAGCCACAGTCCGATACCTATACCACTCGGCTACCGCGGCCACTGAGTTGTTATCGAATTGCATTTAAGAGTAATAACATAGACGAAATAATCTCTCATATAATTAATGAAGCAACTCCAGTTTGAGCAACAGCACAATTTCTTTGCTTCAGTAAAAAAGTTGCTTTCAAAAAAGAATTATATGTTTGAAGTCTTATCCTTATAGTCAATTATAGTCATATAGTCGATTTTTTAGCATTTAACATGAATAAATAAACTATTGCCGTATTCATTGCTTTGCATTATCATAGATCTTAAAGAATTCATTCAAAAATAACTATGGAGAAAGATTCTACACTCAAAAAAAGCTGCATGACTAATGGATAAAATCCGAAATAGGCTCATTTTCTTAAGGCTGTTTTCGCCATATGTAAGACAGCGTGAACTTAACGCGGAGCACATTTTCGGACAGAAAAATGCTTAACTTTTTATAAAAATCAGTGACATTGTAACTCATGCATGGGTTTATAATAAAGTGTTTTTAAAATTTCAAAACATCTTATAAATAATTGGTTTTTCCTTTTAACATGTAAAGGGATAACTCATGTATCATTACGGTATAGGAGAAAAAATGCTAAACACATTTTATAAAAGAAAAAATATATCATCTCGGATAAAAACGAGTAATATGATAAAATAAGAAATTCTCTACAGGATAGTCAAAAGCCAGAATATCGTATTAATGGTAGAGTACCTTTTTATGTGAAAAAATATTCCGAATTTAGCTCCTATATTCAATAACATTAGCCGAAGACAGCCTTAAGAAAAGTTTTACTTTCTGCGTGATTTCAAGAATTTTTTTTATTTCTTTGACTCACAGCCATTGCTCAAACAATTCTCATATATAATTTGTCCTTTTGAAAATGCATAATATACTTTGAAATTTCTTTGTTTTAGGGCAAACGAAGTAAGACACTTATACATGCGCGTCGATTCAAATGCCAAAAGCATTGGGATAGCAGTATGCAAGTGTTCATGCGGAAAGAGCTTGATGTGCATGAATGAGCCGCCCATTGGGGCTTCAATTCGTATTCAAAGGATTCATGAGAAACTGTTTTCCACGAAATTATGGTCACACGATTGGTTTTAGCAAATTGAGAACTAGATGTTTCAGGCATTTGATTCCGGACATTGCCTAGGAGTTTTATGTTCCTCGATCCGTAGTATCAAGAGTTTGCATACAATATTTAATGTCAGGGCCATGTCTTCACCATGGGCAATGCAGCGATTCACTTAATGAAAAGGATGACTGAGTGAGTGAATGTGGGGTTTATTGGCGCAAGAGGGAGTTGACGAAGATGAGAAACATCTACGAAGAGTAGAGTTAAAGGACAAACAACACTGCATCAAATAACAGAAACATTTAATGTGGGCTCTACGATGGACGAGAGCAAGGCACAAAATTTTGGTATTTATAGAATATGACAGAGGACGATTCTAGTATATTTACTAATAACATGCCATCGGTTTCTTCTAGGGTTCGAGAACATATTTGCAAGACCCTAGATGGCTAGAAAAATGTTGCGTGTTCGAATGAGTCCGAATGGCAATGTGTAAGAGTTGATTACAGATTACGAATATGCTCAAGGTCTTGGATCCAAATCGTCAAAAAGGAATTATGCAAGCTGGCGATGGGCGTAGGCTCTTTTTACATGAACTGAGTTCATTCATCAATCTGCACCAGTCTTTGATTGAAAATGTTTACGTTTAGCTACATGGAGACTCTTTAAATTTATATATAGCTACGCGTACTTCATAAACCCAATCAAAAATGAAAATATACAGAATGGCAACTCACCATGTCACGGAGTTATAATCATTGTCGATCGTTTTGAGAAACCTTCTAAACAAATCCAGCGAATGATTTGGCATCTTAGATCACCATAAATGTGAATCCCAGCTACAGCATGTGGTAAATGTACATTTCCAACACTTTTGCAATTATGAACGGTTATAGAAGCAATAGAGCAAAAAATTTTTAGTAGAACTCTAACTACTTATTGATTTAATGCCTCCTTGAGTAGCTGTACCCTTACAAAAAAACTTCATGCTATATTAGGAAGTATTACATAAGCTTAGTGTTTTCGGTGTTAGATTACTAAACTTGAAATTCGAAAGAGCTTTTTTAAAAAATCCTTTAAGATATTCGGTTGTGTTAAGTCTTATATTTGTGTGTAATGAACCCTTAAAATATATATTCGTTGTAATTTACATTGATGGTATTACTTTTATACAATAAGAGTAATACTTGATGGTATTATTCTTATCGTCAATATAAAAAATAAATGTTATAAATAACGAATTATCCCGTTCAGGACCATGATCACATACACTGCTAGCCACCATAAACGCAACACCAAGACAGACATGAGATAGCACAACAAAATTTATTTTGTAGATAATATGTTTACCAAGTATCAAATGATTAAATTTATAGACTTGTGTGAAGTGTGGTTCTAGCCAGAATCAGTAGCCAGTGTAACCGCCATTGTTGGAGATCACCGCTGCCACACGCATCGCCATTGATTCAAAGAGACTTTGGATATGTTTTCGGGGTACAGCAGACCAAGCAGTTTCCACACGTTGGCAAAGTTGATCTGGTGTGGCAGCTGGGGGTGTAATCTGGGTCATTCGTTGAGCAACCATTGATCACATGTTTTCTATCGGCGAAACATCCGGAGAGCGAACCGGCCCGGGAAACAATTCAATCTGGTGATTAACGAAGAATTTTTGGACAATGCGTGCTACGTGTGGTCACGCATTATCCTGCTGAAATATGGCTGTGATCAAGCCCTGAAGGTAAGGAAGGACAACTGTGGCTCCAACACCTCGGAGATGTAGCGCTGGCTGTTTAAAGTACCGACAATGCGTACTAGAGGAGTGCAAGAGTGATATCCCATTACCGCCCAATACCATTATACCCGAGGCAGGACCAGTGTGGTGGTGCATAACGCAGCTGTTCAGCATTCTCTCTCCCCCGGCGTCTTCAGACTTGAATCCGACCACCGTGGTGTTGCAGACAGATGATGCGTGACTCGTCAGTAAAGACAACTTCATTCCATTCTGCCGCCCAAATCCTTCTTTCATCGCACCATTGGCAGCGGAGATGTCTGTGATTCTGCGTCAAGGGTAGACCAAGCAATGGACGTCTTGCGGACAGACCACTCTGCTGTAAACGGCGTCGATTGATACACGCAGACACTGAATGATGCGTTACAGACTCAATGTGCTGTGCTATGGTTCGTGATGTGACTCAGCGATCCGTCACTGCCATGCGCACAATTTGCCTGTTCTCACGTGAAGTGGGGCACTGAGGTGCATGCGATCGACCACTTCCGTCCGTTGTACCGTCCTGCATCCAACGGTCATATATCCGCATTACAGTTGTTTGGTTTCGTTCAACACGACTACCGATTTGCCTGAAATATAATCCACATTCTGGGTAGGTCACTGTCCTTCCTATGTCGAACTCGGACGCTTGATCAAAAGCTGATCACTGTTTTCTACGAGACATAACTGATTATTTTTTTGAAAAAACCACAAGAAAAACACAATTGCCGAACTTGCAATCGTCGAAATCTCCAATCCTTAAATAGCGCTTTGAGGTGGCGCCACAGGCGCGCGTGATGTGTGTCTGTGCTTAAATTCTAAGCATTTGCATATCTCACCTCCGCTAATGCTTGTTGTTAATTTCATGTTATTTGCATGCTTCTTTCAGGGTGTTGCATTTACGGTGGCCAGCATTGTATATGCGATCACGCGTTTCTCCCTTCAGGGCCACGGCATCATGCCTGTGATTGCTCTTTCCCTCCCCTGAGTCCCATGATCACACCGCTGTGATCAGAGTTTAGAACGTTTTTATATTAATATTTACAAGGCTCTAATTGGTGGTATAAGTCAACATTTTTTTCGAATAATGTTTAACAAAATTTCAATATGTGCTTTCAACTTTGAGTTTTTTTTTTGTTTAATTAGATTCAGTATATTTATGAATGTAAAAAACTGCACATGTCGAGAGAATCGGGCATTTAAGGATTTGTGGTTTATTGCGCTCTGGATTTCTGCTTATATTTTGACTAAGTGGGAAAAAGAAGGAAGACTTATTAGTTTATTGGGCACTAGTCTTTCATAATAATAGTTTCAGTATTTTTATTATTTGGGGTTCATATTTTCATCAATAATTTTAATACTCAAAAGACATTTAAAAAGCAGACCTTCATAGAACAAACGCGATGACACATTTTTAACGAAAAAGAATCTTTGTCGTTACTGTGACTCATTTGACCTCAGTGAGAGCAAACAATTCTATTTGATTGCTGTCGCATTTAGATTTACCAAAGCCATATAGGAACTGAAATAATATGACTAAAGTGATACTAAGAAATCAAAAATCATTATAAGGATTAATTAAAAATAAAACAATGATACATTAGATATTATTTAAAATATTTGTATCAGTTAGAACAGCATCGTTTGATCTTTGCCAAATTGTATTTTGTAAGTTTTCCGTCGCTTTTATTTCAATCATCACGGCGAAAAGAGTACACTTTTTCTTTTTATTAAAATGGAAACATTTTCTCTCAAAGTCACAAAATTCCTTTTTAAATACAGCGAAAATGTTTGAACTGTATATTCAGAAATGATCAATTATATAATAAGAAATAAATTTCAGCGTATTTGAAATGCAATGAGCAGACAAGTTCCTGTGTGGGAACGCGCGTGCCAAGGGAAACGTTTCGTTCTGCTTTCGCCAGTCATGAAGATATTTTGTTGACAATTTCCAGTTTTTTTTTAAAAAAAATACCTTACATTGAGAAGTTCACATCTACACTGTTTTTTATTGTAATCATGCAGATTAAAATAGCAAAAAGCCAATTTTAACTAACCTTTTTTTATGTAACCAATACAACTTGTACGTAACTCAATAGTCACAACCAAGTTACTAAAAGTGGCTCAAAAGCAAGGCTTCGAATCAGAACTGAACCGGAAAAGATCATTTGGGTCAGAACTAAAACCGGAACTGAACCGAAAGAAAATATCAATTTATTTCGGCTCAGAAATTTCCATAGGTTACATGAATAAATAAACATATTTTTTTACATAATTTTTCATAATTCATAAATGCAAATATTAGAAAAATAGAGTCGCAGTTGAATTATTCAGGAGTTTGCAAGCAACCACAAAATTACTCTCTACGCTTCAAAATCTACACAGTCAGCCTCTTCACGACTAATATATATATATATATATATATATATATATATGCATCTTTGCAACTTCTCTCCTGAGCTTTTCTTAATGAGTGAGCACTTGAAATACAGTAAACACCCTAAATATCTTGATTTCCCTTTAGACCCGGAAGTGAACTGCGGAAAACATTTTGAGAAAATAGCCGCAAGAGATTTAAGATGGTAAAAAAATATTTCAGCGTACCAGACGCCTCCCCACTTATATAACCTTTGTCCGCCCCCTCCTTGAATATGGATATCAAATCTTTCAAGTTACATCTCCTACTAACTTGAGAAAAAACTGGAGAGAGTGCAGATCATTGCTGCGAGAATCATCACGGGCCTTAGATTTAGTTTCCCTGCTGGCATAGTTCTGTAAGAGGAAGACATGCAACCTCTGACTTCGAGGTTCCAAGTAAACTCATATAGGTAGTTTAACAAAATTAAAAGCTTTGGTTGCTTCAATAGAACCTCTTTCATTTTAAACTGGATCCGTAACCAACGTTTAAAGCGAGATAACTCACTTAATTACATGTGGAAACATTGTTTTATTGATTATAATGTTGACACATATACACCTTGTAACCGTATCACACTTATTTTTTCTTTTAATCATGTTGAATTCCGAAAGGAATTATAGACCAGTACACCCAAGAATAGCAGCCATTCAACAGCTGACACTTGAAGTAATAAATGACATACTCAATCAAGCCTTGATTATTTACACAGATGGTAGTCTTTCGGATACGGGTAGAGCAGGGAGTGGTGTTTTTAGTAACACTTCTGAGAATGATGCTAAATTCAGCATCAGGAATTGTGACCACTGCTTCTTTAGATCGGAACTCATTCCTATCAATGGTGCCCTCGATCCTGCTCTCAACTCTAATAAGGACAATATCTGGATCTTTAAGGTCAGAAGAATCTCTCTCCATCCAATACTTGAAGAATTGGCCAAAAATTATATATGCACAATACTGGTCTAGATATTATGCACAAATTGGCTAGACTTGGTCAGAGGAAACAAGTGTGTCTCCAGTAGATACCGTCGCATGTGGATGGACCTGGGAACGCGGCAGTTGATGAGCTAGCTGATAGGGGTTGTAATCTCCCTAATCACTGCTCTTCTGTCTTGAGCCATTATGAAAGTCATTCACTCCACGGAGCTAAAATTAATTTAACTTGGAGAAACCCTCCTAATTACCTCTGGTGTGCTGCTACGAGTCCTGGCCTATCTCTACAGTGCAAGAGATCCAGGGCTCTTCAGATGGCCTTGGCGCGCATTGGAAGCGGTCACCTGCGTGGTATAACCTCAGTGCAAGGGGGGTTAAGTCTTTTACATGTACCCTGCTTAAACTGGTACACATAATTGACATAACCATGAACCTATTTGCCAAATGCGATTCTGGTAATTGATAACAATGGCAATGCTCGCTGTTCTCTGCTGTTCGTATCGTACATGCTTATTAATTGCGTCAATTCACGTAGTGTACCGATTAACAAAAGAATAAAAGCTTTTAAATTTTGATAGAATTACATTTTTTGTTCATGATAAAATTATATTTTAGTTCAAATAAAAAAAACATAAAATGAAATTCTTCATTCGGAACTGACGGAAAACCGTTATTTTGGATGCAACGAAAACCGGACATGAACTGATATTTTTTTTTAATTGAACTGGAAAGGAAAAAAAATACAGTTCGGAGCCCTGTACAAAAGCAAAATATAACAGCCATTTAGATAAATGATCAAAGAAAAATAACTGTATAACAATCACATACATACATAATGTAGGTTTTAGAGAAAACCAGCCAACACAAACATTTACAGCCATCAAACCATAAATTATCCAAATTCGTGTGGTACAGTGTGAAAATAGTGTAATACAGAAACAAGTATTATGGGAAGAAAGTGTTCGTACGCTTCTACTATGACTTGACGAGTAAATAAAATTAAACGCCAGGATGCAAAATGACAGAAACGATACAATAAAAAAAAGAATGAGGCAATGATGTAATTCATTCTAACATAAATTAAACAGACAAAATATAACAAATAAATTAAAAAAGCAACAGTTTCCAATAATGTTTTTTAAAGTAATTTTGAAATAAATAATTAGAAAAATTCGCTTTTAAGCAAAAGGATGAGAACGATAAAAATATTTTGAAAACTTTGATTCTTCATCGGTGAACATTTTCGCATATCATTTAGGCAAATATTCAAATCATTTTTCTGATTACAACTACCGCAACATTTTGCAAAC
Organism: Trichonephila clavipes; assembly: GCA_019973935.1. Classification (NCBI taxonomy): domain Eukaryota; kingdom Metazoa; phylum Arthropoda; class Arachnida; order Araneae; family Nephilidae; genus Trichonephila; species Trichonephila clavipes. The sequence continues at coordinate 200,973 of BMAU01020966.1, forward strand.
ATTTTGTTCATTCTTTCATTCTACTTTTCCAGATGAAAAACAGTTTGAATGCCAATATCTCCAATTTTCTTTTAGAATTTTCATTCTTATATTAAAATTTTCTGCAGAAGAAAACTAAAACGAAATTTTTTTAAAAATTATGTTTAACGACAAGTATTCAAAGCAATTTTAAGATTTTTAAGGAAACAGAATTGGAAGTTAGTAAGCTCTAAATAATAACAGTTAATGAGCTCAATACGAACATAAACGAAGTAATTCACAATTTTTTTAAAAAAAATATTTAAAACAAGATGTTTTTCAAGGGATAGAATGAACTTTCTTTGTTCTAACCAGAAGAATAGCGAGTAGATAAAGAGACAAATCTTTTCACTACATGTCATAGTATCACCCAATTTAAGTCAAGTCAATGCCTCGAAACCAATCAAGAAGGGTCTGGGTGAACTGTGACAAGAAATGTGTACCACTTCACTGCCTCTTTATAGGCCATTGCAACGGAGGTAAAATTCACAATATTCAAGTTCAATGCTGACTAGCTTTCATTCGGCGAGTGAGATGTTGGGATCAATTATTTAAATTCCTGTATTCTGCGGGAGCAGAACTGCTGCGTTCATTGTTTTCAATTAAAAGAAAAAATTTATTGTATTTACCAAAAAAAGAGATTCAAAAACTCAGTCTATTAACTTCCTGTTTATTAATGTGAACGCCCTCTCTTTCTGAACTGCGAACAGTGTTGACTGAACTTATGCCAGAATAATTGGGGCAGACTCCAATTTCAGAGATTTCTCTCAATCACGAAAGCTATATGTCTTTTCGTGTGGTGTTGTAGTGACGAGAGTCTTAGGTGTCGTCATTTGATCAAGGTACAAAATAACGAGGTGCCAGTAACCCTCATGTTTTATAGTGCAACGAAAAAAAATTTCTCACCCGATGTCAACTCTCTTTTCAGATATACTCTTGCAATGGTCACGCACATAATTCAATGTTTAATCTCTGCCTCAGAACATATGGGATCCCCGCACCGACTGTTTACTCTCGTTCCAAGATTCTCTGTCACTGTCACAGCTCAAGCTTAATGAGTCCTCCCCCCCTTAAAGCTACATTAGGGCTACGGGCAACAGATCTTGAAACTCTGAATCTTGGAAACGAAAACAGCACCCGAACTTCCACCCTCTCTCTTCCACACCAAGTCACAGGAGCACTTCGAGCCTCAACAAACTTAACGTTCCTCGGCACATGGTCGGCTCAGTGGCTAACAGGGAGAGAGCAATTTTCATTGGCCCAAGGCTGTGGTTTCAATGCCGGCTGGACTCGATAAATGTTCCGGATGCAAAATTCGCAGCCACGCATGTCATATGACTATGGGACATGTAAAAGATCAATTGAGTGTCAATTTGGCTCTGGTACTCTCCACAAAATTGAATGACAGCAATATTTAGCATCCGACGAGAGCTTGAAATGATACTGATTCAAGCGTCAAAATTTGCTACCGAGAGCCGTCACTAAAAGGTGCCACCATTAAATGACTCTCCCATATAAATACTCCCAGTGTCTGTAATGCTTTCGTTGCCAATACACAGCGCATTAGGAGGGGGAAGAAAACCACCTCTACACGTCGTGTCTTCATTGGCATCATGTCTCGACAATAACGACCAAGATTTCGTAAACATTCCCTTTCGGCTTCTGTGGCCACTCATTTATTGAGAAGCATTACGTTAAAAAAGTATTTTCGTAGACAGTTCGTTGTTCGTTTAAGTCAATTAAGGACTAAAAACTTGGAAGAAATCAATTTTTTTTTAATTCATGCGTAAGTAAAATAATGATTCCCAATATTTTAGAAAATGCTCTATTAGGAGTACCTAATTTTCTTAATTATTTTAAGTAACTGAAATGAAAATTAAGTTTCATTATAAAATATTATTTCAAAATATACAATGAATTGTAATTATCAGATTATAGAAATAATTAGCAAATGCGATTTTGCAACAATTAAGCTGCTCGGAAATTTTAAAATTAATTTTTTATCAAAAATATTGTTGAAATTAATATTAATTTTACTGAAGAGTGGATTAAATAAGTCTAATACAGGGTGTTGCCGAATTCGACCGGCACATTCAAAGAGATGGTGCAGAAAAATCAACAAATAACATGGAGTTCGTCGGTGAAAATCGAGATAATAGCGGTCGTTGGGTTGACGATGTGCCAGATGAGGAGCTCCATGTGATAGAGTGGAAGAAATTTGCGCGTATGCAAATTTCCCACTTCTCCCGGATTTTTCTTAGGGAGTACCGCCCACTGCGCATCAGGACGTTTGGTCCACGCACGATAGTGTAGCAGCACATTTTTCGATTCCGGTGCGTAGCCACCTCCATGATACATATCCCCGGAGGTAGATTGGAAGTGGTAGACCTGTTGTCTTACCTCCACGCTCTCCGTATCTCAATCCCTTGGAGACCCCGTGTATGAGGCGCCGTTGGCCGTTGACTACAGTGGAAGATCGCACGTCTGGAATCCTCGACGCTTCAACTGACAACAGCGGATTTGCTTGAGGGCGTTCAATAATCCTTCGTACGCTAGTGTCAGGTATGCCGTGACCTTCGCGGCCGCAATGATTCCTGTCACAGTCACTTGTCGTTGCTGTTCTGACGTCGAATTGTTCGTGTGAATGTATTTTTTTGTTGCCCCTTTCATTTCACACCTGATTTCGAGAGAGATATCACACCTATTTTTGTAAATTACTCTGATAAACAGGATTTTCATCTCCACTTACTACTTGATTTGTCTTCTCCATGATGCCTACTATCGCCCCTCTAGAGTTTTTGGTCGACTTTGGCAACACACTGTGTATAAAGAAATTCATCAAGTCTACTCGAATATGCGAAACCTTGTTTATATAATTAAAATTTGTCAGAATCTTTTTCTCTCGCCAATCCCGAAATTCCTAAAGTATTCGGAACAAAAGGAATTATTTTCACAAATATATCTGCCATCATTTATTACTTTCCATTAATTGTCGTCCGAAAGTTTTAAACTATGATTTACGTTATTTGTTCAATTTTTTCAATTTGTACAGATCGGCATTGTAAAATATTACTTTAAATTTTAAGAAAATATTACATTCTAAAGCTAAAGAATAGAATTTTGGAGTATTAGAAGTGAGTAGCGTTTTTATTTAATATAAATTCAATGAGTGCAAAAGTGTATCATGTACTGTAAAAAGTTTTTCATGATTTATTTACTCATAACGTTGTGTGAAACTTACGGAATCATAAGTAGAAAGAAAAACTCCATTATCAAAAGCGAGCTCTCATCAATTTTTCTGTTATATCTTACAAATCTTTTCAAAAAACATTTCAATTCTTCTTAAAAGTTAAAATATATGAATAAATACATACTCTATTGATACATTTATTATATATATACTTTTTTTCTGCTTAAGAACTAGATTAAATTTTTATTATTATTTCCATGCATATGAGAACATTGACTTTTTGCTATGATTTTCACGATTTAATAAATTTTTCATTTCTTTCGACTATTTGTAATATAAATAAATACCTTTTTTCATTTCAGATAATTAAGAGAATATTACTCTTTCCGTCACACTAAAATGAACTCACGGAGTAAAAGCTTTGACCTCCAAGAAACGGCTCCTCCACAAGAAAGCACTGGGAAGCCTAAAAACAGCAGATTCACCCTCTTCAAAGGACTCTTTCTGGGACTGTTCTCTGGCATCTTTTATTCCCTCGTCTCTGTCCTCGTAAAGGACATGAAAAACCTGCATCCCGGACAGTTATCCATGTACAGATTCATCGCATTTCTTGTATGCTCAATGCCACAGACCGTACAGTGCGGCGAGAATGTTTTGGGACCTAAGAAATATCGTCTTATCCTTTTGATAAGAGGCCTCCTAGGGGGTGGACATATATTTTTCAACTTCATAGCATTTCGCTACCTGCCGTTGGGAGAAGCAACGGTCATCGTTTTCAGCTTGCCCGTGTTTGTGACGGTAGCCGCCAAGGTGTTCCTCAAGGAGCCCTGCAGTACTTTTCAATCGGTCACTGTTGTTCTTACCGTATTGGGCATAGCCTTCACAGCTAAACTGCCTTCCCGTTTAATGGGGCACCCTGCCATCTATAACAAAGATAGCATTTATGGTCTTCTGGCTGCTTTGCTATCATTAAGTTTCAATACCGCTCAGTACATCTGTGTCAGAAAAGTGAAAAGTGTTCATCACGCGGTTCTGATGTTCACTTTCGGTTGGGTGGCTGTCGTCGAAGTTGCCTTATTGACCTACGTTTTCGGAGATTTTAACTGGCACTCTTGCGGCCTTCAGCGTTGGTATATTATTTTACTGGGAATTTTCAGTTATACTGGGCAGACCACGCTGGTTATAGCTCTTCAACTAGAGTGTGCCGGCCCCGTTTCCACCATGAAGTCTGCATCGGATATAGTCCTTGCTTTTATCTGGCAAACTTTCCTGTTTTATGACCCTCCACATCTGTTTAGTATCATCGGTGCTTTACTGGTGGGTTTCTCTGTAGCCTTTGTCGGAGTCAGTAAATGGTTGATGTCTTTGCCCGAAGAATCGACTCAGCGTAAGAAACTAAAATGGCTAATTTCTTAAGGATCCTGAACTTAAAGAATCATATCACCAGAATAATGTTTTTATCAGCAATGTTTTCTGAAAAAAAACATAGTTTCTGTGTTTTTTTAATTAAAATTTCTGAAAACTAGTGATTATTGCTTGAAGACTCAGGCAATATCTTTGTTTCATCCAAAAAATGTTTATCCTTAAACATTATACAATTTTCTACTAGCTTTTCAGTTTGTTTCTTACATTTTCATTGGAATGTCACCGATTTATATGAGCATTATTTATATTTGTCTTAAGTGATTTTAATAAGAAATTTTTTTCTCTTTAAAAAGTGAAGTTTGGTAATTTTCTTTTCAGAGAAAATCATCTTCATTCATTTTATGACTTGTGACATTACACTCTTTTGTAAAATAATAATAGATAATTGTTTTTTAAATAATCATGATGATTGATCTATTTAAAAAAATACTAATTACACATTGACAATATTCAATGAATATGCTTATTTGAAAAGTTATTGTTAAATCTAAATGTTTCTCTGAATAATCTAAATTCATCGTATTTAAGGAGTAACAATTATATATTACTTTACTTTCTATTGAAAGCTTAGTATTTCCATTTAAAAAAGAAGCCAAACCATAACTGAATGCAATTTTTAAAGTAAAAATTAGTAATCTTATATTTAAAACATTGGTCCAATGGAAATATAAAACGAAATAAAAATTACTTTTTATGACCAAAGCTATTCTGTGAAACATGATGGAACTCTTTTGAACTAGAATAAAAGGAGTTATTTTTTATACTAGAGTAAAATGTCTTTTGTACATGGCATAACTTACTTTCCGAGTTCCAGAAATCTATCAGAACATTCTCAGAACACGTTTGAGATGCCCTATTAATAAATAAATTGAATAAAATTGTTGACTAAAATAATTAAGTGGACTGTAAATTTGACAATTTTCAATAAGCGAAACGGATCCCAACCATATGGGATCGCTACACTTTTCGAACTGCTTAGAAAAAGGTTACAACATTTGGCTCGGGGCAGTCTATACAAAGAATTCTCTCCAACTGGCACCAACATCCTGCCGCGCCTTGCAATGATGAAGGCATTCAACAAGTTTACATTATAGAAATATTACTGAAGTTACAATAACACAATAAGAATGCATGGAAATAACAATTACAATTCAATATATATATATATATATATATATATATATATATATATATTTATAAATACAATGATAAATTCAATTTACAAATGGTAAATTGGCAATTTTAGTAACGGGTCTTTTATAAATAACCTGTTAATCCTTTAACGTTACTACTCTGACTATATTATCTTTACCAGGGTGCAATTTTAAAATTTGTGCCAAATGCCATTTTAAACTATATGAATTCTCTGAAGGTTTGACTAATACCAAGTCACCTTCTTTGAAACCTACATTGCCCTTACACCATTTGGGTTGTTGATACACACACTTCTCTGGGTCTCACCTTGGACACCAAGATTAATTTGAGGCAAAGAACCACTAAGAGCCATTTTTGAATAATAATAATATTTATTATTTTCAATTTCTCAAAAAAACTCTAATAACATATAATACTTTTTATGTTACGTCACTTAAAGGGATTTACCTTTATATTAAATTAAATTACGAATAGTGCAATTAATTACTAATTAAGCTCAAGATCAAGTAAGGTCTACCGAAATAGGAGATCCGAGAAATACACGTACTCGAATTCTTAACTTTCATTAATTTTAACTAAGTCGCTTAAACTGACGCTTATTTTAAGCGTACGTAAATTATATTTACCGCTGGCTTATATCAGCTTTCTGGTACGTCTCGCAGCACGACGTCTTCACGAATCTAATCTCCTTGAATCTTCTAGTAATGCGTTTAATGTTGTTGGCTCAATATCCTTCCATCATCCTCTGCTATCTCGCAACGCTCGACTTAAATACCTTATCTAATTTGAATATCCCGTTCATCTTTTTGGAGTTGATTGGAAATAAACGCGAATTTATATTCCCCCCCCCCCAAAAAAAAGCGCCTAAGAAGATTAGTGGAAAGCTTCCGTACAGATTCGTCACAGGGTCTCTGTTGCAGTCTATTTAAATATTCTGAAGACCATTTGCGCGAGAAATGTTGGTTCATCCTTTGTACCAACTGCCATCGGCTTAATCTGTTCATGGGGATCTCAGTGTAACTAGGATCAGGTACTGAAACTAAGGATGATCCAACTAGAGAATGTGCAGGTGTTAAAGTTTAAATATGATTTGGATCATTAGAAAGAGGACAAATTGGTTGAGAATTAAGAACCATTTCAATTTGAACTACAAGAGTTAGAAATTCTTTATGACTTAAAACTGAATTGTCGATTACTCTCTTTAAATGGTATTTTAAAGATTTAAACCCCGTCTCCAACAGACCACCAAAACGTGGTGCGGAAGGTGGGTTGAAATTGCATTTGATTTGTTCTTTAGACAAAAAATCCATTATTTCTTCCATCTTACCCTAAAATAATGATTTTAGTATTTTTATTTATTCATTATTTGCACCAACAAAGTTCCGACCATTATCACTATGGATTTCAATGGGTCGCCCTCTTCTAGCCACAAACCGTTTTAAAGCTGCAAGAAATGCTCCTGTAGTTAAGTCGCTAACTAATTCTAAATGGATAGCCTTAACTGCAAAACCAATTAAAACACACACATAGACTTTCCTAATCTGCTTGCATTTTCCTGAAAAAGTTTTCAACTGAAAGGGTCCACAATAATCAATACCTACCTGACTGAAAACTCTGCAAGCGGTGACTCTCACAGCTGGCAAATCAGCCATTAATTGCTGCGAACCCTTAGCACTCGCCTTCCTACAGGGGATGCATGTTCTAAGAATTTTTCTAACTACATTTCTTGCGGATGGTATCCAAAAATTATTCCTAATATTTGCTAAGGTAGTTTCAGCACCTTTAGGAAAATGGAGAATATGAAAATTATTAACCCCTTCCCAACGGGCAGTGCAAATATGCATTCTTCATGGACGCATCTCATGGACGGGCAGTGCAAATGTGCATTTTATAAAGATGCTGTGGAGCGACAGGCAGTGCAAATGTGCATTTTATAAAGATGCTGTGGAGGGACAGGCAGTGCAAATGTGCATTTTATAAAGATGCTGTGGAGGGACAGGTAGTGCAAATGTGCATTTTCAGCTGGAACGTTTTTCAATGACCCTTAGATGGCATCCTATGTCCATTATATTGAAATCGAACGTAGCTAGAGTAACCTGACCTTCAGTTAGTTTATATTCTGCCTGGATTTTATATTTTGCTCATCAGCTGAGTAGGGGGAGGGGGTAATTGAAAAGTCAACAGAGCTCGGCTCATAAACTTTCTTCTTGAGATGAAACATTCGCGTTTCTTATAACTCATTGAATACTTTTCTCTTATTCTTATTACAGCAGAGTGCGGTGTTTTAGCGTCAGTTCTGCTCAAGATTTTGTTGTTTTAGGATATATTTTACGTACTTTTCTTATTTCAAAAACCTTGACTTCAGGTTATTAATTGATTGTTTTGAAGGTTTTTTCCTAGCCTTAATATGAACAAAAAGGGTGAAAAAAACGAAAGTGTATAGTCACAAATCGTGTGTAAATAAAAAAAATGTAACAAACCCTTTATGCTTGCAAATCATACAATGTAGGATTTCGCGTTTCTCCATGCTTCGACATTTTCCACACTCAATATTCATTTTAATTTTGCTATTTCTTTTTTTAAATAATCTTTGTCGTAATTTTTTTTATTAATTTGAAAAGTGTACTAATGTGTCTTATCAATGAAAATTTTGGAAAAAAATGAATAGTGCTTACGAAATTTATTTTCCAAGGTAAGCCATATTTTTTTTATCTAATTTCATGCAAGTTAAAGGAAAAACGTTATTACATTCTAGTTTTAATGTAACGGACAACTTGTGTAATAATCTAAAGGTGTACCAAAAATTACGACCTTAGGACTATAATTTTTTTATGAGTTTTTTTCTTAAGTTAGGCTTAGAGACAAAAACGTCCCGTCCTGAAAGGGTTAATAACAATATAAGTAAAATTATGGTTGGTGGGAATTATCATGGGATGTTTCTGATTTCTTGGAATAGGGGAGTTTCTTAACCGTCCTCCAACTCGAAGTAATCCACTATCATCTAAAACGTGATGCAAGTTAAACAATTTACATGAGTTTAGAAGAGGAATTCCCTTTTCTAAAGATTGAATTTCATTATAAAATGAAGTTCTTTGAATATTTTTATGATGCACTTTAAAGATTCTGATAGTTCTTTACACTTTAAAGGTCCCATAGTTCGGCACATTGGATGTCTTGCATTTTCAATAAATCGCTTACACCAGGCAATTACTCTCTACAATTTAGTAAATGATGAACAATTATTAATTATATCCAGTGGTTCAAAATTCTTTAATAAGGCACATAGAGGGAAGTCCTAGGTTTCTTTCAATTCTTGTACGAAAAGATCATTTCCTTCTACGGCAGTAATATCGTAAGGTTCCAGTTCCTTATACTGATGTAAAAATGGTGGGCCAAACCACCAACGTTCACAATGTTGAATTTTATTTGGACTAATACCTCTTGAAAGGGTGTCCAGCAGGGTTTTTTTCAGAATTTACGTGTTTCCAAAAATCACTTTCTTAAGTTCCTGAATTATGTTGACCCGGTTTCTCACAAATGTTTTAAGTTGAGCAAGTGGCTTTTTGATCCAAGACAGTACAATGCTAGAATCAGTCCAAAGGTAAATTTGGCTGATATTAACTTTAAAGGCATCTAGGGTTCTTTTAAGAAGCTTTGATAAAAGCACTGCACCACAAAGTTCCAATCATGGTTTGGTAATACGTTTTCAGTGGGGCTACCTTCGATTTGGAGCACATGAGCCTAACAGAGATTTCTCCGCTTGTATTAATGCATCGTAGGTAAAGTGCAGCAACGTAAGCCTTTTCAGACGAGTCAGAGAAGCCATGCAACTCTGTTCTGATAGACTTATCTTGTAGACAATAACGTGGGATGTCAAGGCAGTTCATAGATTCCAAAGCATCTATGAAGGATTTCTAATAGGAAACTAAGTTCGAAAGCAATGGATCATTTCAATCAAGTTTCAACTGCCACAAAGACTGAAATAATATTTTGGCCCTGGTTATTACAGATCTAATTAGTCCAAGCGGATCGAATATTCTTGCGATTGTAGAAATTACTGTTTTCCTTGTGAATATGAGATTGTCACAGTTTGAGGATATGAGAGAAATCTTGAAAGCAAAGGAATCTGGATGTGGCTTCGACAAGTTCGAGATCAAGGGTCTTGGTCTCGGTTGAAGAAGAATAAGAGAGGTCCTTAACTTGACACATTGAGTCTGGTAATAGTAATGAATTACTAGCTGACTACTTGTGGAGTTCCATTCTAGAACTCTTTAGCATCGAGACGAGTTGCACTTGGAGTTTTTTTCCAGATTCTAAATCGTCTGCCCAGTAAGATCATCCATATAGACATCACACATTAAAACTTCGGCAGCTAATGGATATTTATCACTGTCATCTATGGCAAGCTGTTTCAAGGAACTTGTCGCAAGGTGTGGTGCACTCTTGGTGCCGTAAGTAACTGTAGTTAGAGTAAAAATCTTCACAGGACTGTCAATTTTAACAATGCGTAATAAATCACGCTGCATTCATTGATCAAAATCATCCTAAACATTTTTAATGCCTGCTGTTACCGCAAATTTGCGAGCTCTAAAGTTTAATAAAATTGAAAAGAGATCCCTTTGTATAACACCACCATTCAATTGTGAAGAATTTAGCGATTCCCCTGAAGTAGTAATTGAGGATGCATTAAAAACTACACGTAAAGGAGTTGTTTTGATTGCGTGGCCGTACACACCATGTTGAGGGAGATATTACACAAAAGCAGAATCCTCATCTTCTACTTCTTCCATATGTCCCATTTCTAAATATTCATGTATAAAATTTCTATATAATTCCAATATCTTTGGGTCTTGAACAAATCTTCTCCACAATGAATTAAGCCTACGTAATACCATTTGTTTTGAATCTCCCAAGCAACTCGGATCCTTTCACAGAGGCATTTTCACGATAAAACAACCATTTTCATCTCTATTATAAGTACTCGCAAAGTGTTTCTCACATAATTTTTCTTCTCTCCTCATTGTATGGATTTCAAAATCAGGACAATTTTCAATTTCCTAAAAGCGTTTGATAGTATTATTAAGCACATTTGCATTAGTAACTAGTCCACAATAGCTCTTATTAGTGTTATGTGACATGAAGCCACTAGCTACGTAACCGAATACTGTATCTTGCAATATCAACTTCCCATCTGCTAGTTTTATTTTTCCATTATTTAGAATTTCAAAGAAAATCTGATTTGCTAAAAGCAAATCGATTCTTCTAGGCGAACAAAAATTCTCATTCGATAACTTAATATACTCAGGAATTTTTATCCCACTAATATCCAATTTAGTTGTTGGAGTCAAATCCGTAATTTTCGGTACAACAAGAAATTCCATTAATTTCTGAAACTGTCTGTTTTGACTTGAAACAACAGTACACTTTGTTTTTTATAAATTGAGAAGTCCCGTTAACACCGCAAATAGTGGTGTTTACTCTTTCACACCTCAACCCCAAAGCCAAGGAAGCCTCGTGGATTATCAAATTACTTTGACTCCCAGAATCCAGTAGGGCACGCAGAGGAAAGACTTCCACACGACTGCTCTGGCAATATACTAAAGTGGTGCTTAAAAGCATAGTTGAATGACCCTTAGAATGTCCCACAAATTCCCCTCTTTGGGGTTTAAGTGATTCGACACAAGAAGGAATGGTCTGCTTCGGTTGGAAAAATTCACTGTTACCATTTAAAGTGGGGGTGTTTCTAGGTTTCATTTTTGGCAGAGTTTCGCTACCTGAACTCCTTTGGCTATCCATATTTCTCTCGAAATTTCTACACAAAAGTGAATGTGCCACTAGAACAATTAGTACGATTCCTCGATCTTTTGCATAGAGCCACTTTATGAGAAGAGCTGAAACAATTGATACAAAAATTGTTCCTTTTCACTGAATTAAATCTTTCATTAACACTCAAATCGTTAATTTTTTTGCATCTAAATACAGGATTAGGCTGTTGTTTACAAATTAAACAGTTAGCCGGATCTAATTTAGCAAGGAAAGACTTTGTTTCATAACTTCGTTCCGATGGAATAGCTGTTGCATTATTTGTTTGAATATTTTCTAGAATTAAACAACGTTTTAACAAAAAGTTCATAAAATCCTCCCATCTAGGCAGTTCCGTAGGGGCTAAGTTGAGCTCATAATTCTTTATTGTTTCCTTATCTAATTTTATTAAAATTAAATTTATCAATAGAACTTCTGAAAATTCGTTTAATTCCAATCCTACCATTTTTAATCCTCTTAAATGTTTTTGACAAAAATCTATTAAAGTTCTTAAATTTTTAGCTGATTCATGAGTAAATTTTTCCAATGACAATACTTCACTGAAATGACTATGTAAACTTGTGGATTCTTTTCGGATCGGGTTGTGTTCAAATTGTGAAACGAAAATAATTGCAGTCAGGATTTTGTCCCTCTGTTTTATTCCACACCTTCTATGGGACATTTCTTAAAAAAAGAATATATTAAGATGCTACAAGCTTACAATACATCGTCCAGCCGTCTCCTCTTTATCCGACCACGTTTTTTTCGCCACCGTCTCCTTTCTCTCCTCGTTCCCCTTTTCCCCTGTCGTTGCCAGGTCCTTCTCTCTATATCGTTGTCTCGTTCGACCTGTTGCCAGGTGCAGGCAGTAGATCCTTACACGCCCCACCTAAGAGTAAAATTTGCCCCTTGTGGCTGATTTTACCATTTCAGACACCAGGAACAGAAGATTCACAAACCGTGAAACAGAAAATTCATAAAGAGAACACACAATAATTGTAACAGTCAAAAGTTTTGATGATTGTTTTAGTCAAAGTTCCTTAAAACAAACACATGAAATAATATTAATAGTTCACCCAATTGAAATAAGTGACTATGTTCCCAGAAAGATCTAACTGTAATAGGATTGCAAACAAGATACATAGAAAACTCATTATACAAAAAAAAACACTAAATATATATACAATACAGTCCTTATCTTAATCTAGACAATGCGTCTGCACTCCTATGTGGTATACCTGGCCTGTGAGTAATGGAGTGATTCCATCTTCTGTATATATATATATATATATATATATATAACGCCAGTGCTCAACGGGTTAGCTTGGGACTTTTTGGAGTCGTTTGATTTAGGTACTTAAGGGGATTATGATCAGAAATGATTTCTACCTTGGAACCATAAATCCATTTGTCGAATTTATTCAACCCGTACAACACTGCCCACGCCTCTTTCTCGATGCTTGCCCAGTTCTTTTGCGTCGCATTGAATTTTTGACTAGCAAAAGCTATTGGCCTGTAAATTCCTTCGGTATCTTGCTGTGTCAGACAGCATCCAACACCATAATCTGATGCATCACAATGCACCTGGAAAGGTAAATTAGCATCAGGGGTAGCAAGACTAGTTACTTCGCAAAGTAATTTTTTTAGCTTAACAAAAGAATTTTGCTCAGCCTCCCCCCATGAAACGTCAATGGGTTTATTCTTCTTGGTTAACTCCGTAAGCGGAGTGGATATTTCTGCATAATTTGGGATATATGCGCGATAGAAGCCCATTAGTCCTAACACTGACCTAACCTCTTTCTTAGTGGAAGGTCTAATTAGCTTTTTTATTGCTAATATTTTATTTTCATCAGGACTATGTTTACCTCCCCCTATCGTGTGACCCAAACATTTTATTCTCTTAGCCGCGAAAAAGAACACTTATGCAACCTCACCGAAAACCCCAGTTTTTCTAACTCAGCGAGAACTAATTCTAAGTGAACTAAATGTTCTTCAAACGTCTTTGAAAATATTACATCATCCATGTACGCCTGTGCATACTCTGAATGAGATTTTAAAATACGATTCATTTCTCTTTGAAATGTACCGGATGTCCCAGCAAGTCCAAAGGGCATAGTTTTCCACTGGTACACAGCATTATGGGTGGTAAATGCCGTCAATGGTTTGCTTTCTTCGTCCATTTTTATTTGCCAATACCCTTTTAAAAGATCTATACTAGTCAACCAATGCGCTGACCCCACTATGAAGATTAGTTCTTGCATATCTTTCATAGGGAAGACAGGTACCTTAGTTACTGCATTTAAGACCCTAAAATCTACATACATTCGGATAGAGGAATCTTTTTTGGCTACACAAACCAATGGTTTAAGCAATTTAGGCCTCCGATGGTTCAATTAAATTTAAATCAAATAATTCTTGTACTTTTCGCTCCACTTCCCTTCTATATGCAATGAGAACACTATAACAATGGGGCTTTCTCCGCACTGCATTGGCTACAAGCTCAATTTTATTGGCACCTACCCGTGCTGGTTGAACCGGTTTGGTAAATATATATTTAAATTTACTAATTAAATTTTTGAGCACTTTCAAATTACACAAATTTTAATTTTTGAGACAACTTCAAAACAGTAAAGAATGATGATAAAAAAAGAAATTATAGTTTAACACTAAGTATAACTCTAAATAACATATTTTACAACATTTAAAATGATACCCTATTATTTCCAGGTAAAATACGCACACAATAATCTTATTTCATCAACACAATAATCCAACAGCATAGAATATTGCAATAAACCAATGAAATTTTCTTTTCCAGATATATCTGCTTTTTCTATTTATTTAAAAAAAAACAAATTAAATATGACTTCATCCCATTACACTTTTAAATATCTACACAATATTTTAAGTTAGGGGAACAACAGCCACTTACCTCGACATGAACGCTGTTTCTGTACTTGAACACTACTGGGATTTCCTTCGTTGTTTTCAGATCACGGCTCCGTTAATTAGAAACTGAAGAAAAATAAGGCATCTGTTTATTCCATAGCCCAAATCGGCAGGTGATGGTAAAACTCCATATGAAGAAGGTCTTGTTTTTTTTACTTGAAACTGCTGCAGGAAAATTCCTGGGATCCACGTGGTCATATACTTGAAAATACACTGCAGGGTTCTATTTCCTTGTTAAAAATTTTCTTTCAAACTGAATGTCCACTAAAACCTTGTTCACAATTATGTAGTACGAACACCGATCACTTTGAAATATTTTGTTCATTTAACTTCTGCTCCATTGCATCGCACTTCTGACACCAGTGTAAACTTATGGGTTCTTTTCTGATCGGGTCGTGTTCGAATTGTGAAACGAAAATAATTGCAGTCAGGATTTTGTCGCTCTGTTTTATTCCACACCTTCTATGGGACATTTCTTAAAAAAAAAAGAATATATTAAGATGTTACAAAATTACAATACATCGTCCAGCCATCTCTTCTTTATCCGACCACGCGTTTTTTTTTTGCCACCCTTTCCTTTCTCTCCTTGGTGGCCACGGTAGCCGAGTGGTATGGGCATCGGATCGTGGCTGGCTTTGTCACGAGTTCGAGCCCAGTACCACTGAAGACCCGCCGTGTAGGGCAGCGATGCACGCTAAATCTGTCGAGAGCTGAAATGTCCTCCCGTTGGTGTGGTGTGGTAGTTAGGAGAGGGGGTGCCAGCTCAGGTGTCGTCCACGTCACTTGACCATGGTTCAAAATTACGTGGTCCGTCGCCAAAAGCCCTCGTGCAGCTGAACAGTGCGACGTTAATCTTCACTCACTCACTCACTCACCTTTCTCTCCTCGCGTTCCCCTTTTCCCCTGTCGTTGCCAGGTCCTTCTCTCTATATCGTTGTCTCGTACGACATGTTACCAGGTGCAGGCAGTAGATCCTTACAGACTATATATTATCAATTTTTTATTCTCAACTCTTTCAAGTATTCAAATAATGAAGTATATGAATCATCCATCGTTATAACATCTTTAGCAATTCCAGTGTAGATTTTAAATAATACAACTTTTGAGAATCAGTTAATAAACTATTGTTAGAATCAATTAAAGAAACAAATTGTTTAAAATTAAACCACTAACGGTAAGAACCATTAAATCGTGGCAATTGAATATCTGGTAATTTAACCCTCTAACCGGATAGCACGGAAAATTCCGTCTGTGTAAAGATGCTTCGAAAATGGACTGCACGGATTTTCTGCCTTCAAGTAACGTTTTCAAAAGCGGATTAGCCGCCCTTTTCTGAAATCCTTTCCCCCTTTTAAAGGTTTAACATCTTGAAAGATAATTGGGGACGGTGAAAGCAACACAGCAGGACACTAATAGGAAGTTTTATGGCTCGCAGGAAACCCCGTGTTTTGACCCTGGGGCAATCGTAAAAAATCGAGGGGAAATTTCTTTAGACCCCAGGAAGTGTTTATTTGTTTTTTTTACCTCGTTTTTTTAAAGTTTTGTAAAGTCCCAACGCATAAGTAAAATATGTTACAATTCCCTTTTGGTTTCATATTAATTTGAAACTAACAAGTTGGGGCGTGTCAATGCAATCTGCTATTTTATATAGTTAGACAAATTATATCTTTTTTTAAGTATATTCTTTCGCTTCATTTTTCTTATTTTAATCAAAGCTTTCAGTTTTTGAAACACGAGTATTTTATTATAAGATACCGAAAAAATTAATAAAACACCAAACTCTTTAAAATTTGGAACCTTTTCAATTTTCCAACCACTAAAAATGAATAAATTTAAACTTCATCAAATCATTTGAAACATTTTCTTACACTTTGATAAAAATAGTAACGAAAAAAAACTAATTGAGATTTATTAGTTTTTTTTTTTTTAGATTTCAAAGCCTAAGTGTTCAGGGAAGTTTAAGTACAGTGCCTGGTTATATATTGTTAAAATACACCGAATTATATTTGAATTTTAAGTGCTTGAACTTCAGTTTACATCAAAGACAACATGAATGAAGATTTTCACACATTTTTTTATAACTTGAATGTTTGAATAAATGGTAATCAAAAATATACGGAAACATTTACAGTAGACATTTATGCATATAAATAAACATAAAAATCAATTTTAAATTTGAGCTATTCAAAAACATTCGAATTATTGTTCAAAAATATCTATTTATACAAAATACCTCAACATTTATCTGTTTTAAAGGCTAACTGAATAAGTAATTAAAATCTGGATATTTTTTGAAATCTCGACCGTATAAAGCTAGAAACTTTATGTTAGAAATTCCATTTGAAATTTCGAAAAAAAAAATGCATCGCGCAGCTAAAAATTATTTACCATAAATTTTAGCAATTGTTTGAGTATAATAAAAATTTCAA
Organism: Trichonephila clavipes; assembly: GCA_019973935.1. NCBI lineage: Eukaryota > Metazoa > Arthropoda > Arachnida > Araneae > Nephilidae > Trichonephila > Trichonephila clavipes. The sequence continues at coordinate 217,941 of BMAU01020966.1, forward strand.
ATTTTAATATATTTCGAAGATTTCATACAATTTAGTTGAAAACTGTATGCTAAGAGCAAAAAATATACCAAAAAAAATTGATGAATATACAATTACAATAAATTCTTACATAGAAGCAAAACTGAGAAGCTAAAGCGTAGGAATGAAAAATTTTGAGTATATCTGAAGTAGTTTTCGAAATATTTATTTTAAAGTTCAGAAAATTTGTGTGCGTTATGTTATACTTAATATTAATTAAATGGTTAAAATAATATGTTAATATTAGTCATGTAATCGTTTGATGACACATTCATATACTAATAAAAATTATCATGGTCATTGATGCGAATGTCAAGAATTTTATGTAATTTTAAATTCAGACATTAAGATATTAATGTAGAAAATATAAAACGACCATCTAAAATACATGAAAAATGCAGTCTGCTATAAAATGATCTTGACAAACAAAATCCGGCATTTTCACTTACTATGACAGAGCCGGCTTAGTCAGGGGCGATCTGGAAAAACAGAGAGAGAACCGCGGTTTTGATGGATGCCGCTCTATAGCTTTTAAAGTTCCCAGGAAAAATTATATATATTTAAATTACAAATGCAAAAATAAATCTTGTAATTTTCCATACATTTTTATAACAACGAATTGTGGAATTGGCTTCCATTACATTGTTGTGTTTGACAATATGTAAGGTAACCAACCCTACTTTGTACTACTACTTTTTCGTAACCGTATTCCTTTTAAAATTAATTCGTGCAGCCGAAATACACCTTTTGCACCCTTAAAAATTTATGTAAACTATAACGTTAAATTTTAATTTATGCAACTTGTGAAATGTTCATAATTAACCATTTCCGTCTAAACAGTTTACATGAAAAAAAAAGTTTGGACTCCCTCATTTATTAGGGATTTATATACGATTCTAACATTAAATTTTATTTTTCACCGAATAGGATCGAATGATAGTGTATAGTGCTTCCCCACCACAAGTCTAGGGTTCTATTAACGGGCTGCGCAAGGTCGACTCTGCCTTTCATCCCCGCTACATTGGGTCGATAAATGAGTACCAAGCTTGCTTCGGGTCTTAAACACTGAAGGTCTCTCTCTTCAGACAGACCACCAAATCGGGACATCTGTTCATGCACCTCAGCGTCCAATGGCCACGTGTAAAAGTTTTTAGGATTTTACAACTGATCTTACAATCCATATACGTTTTATAGTAGTATATTTAAAAATGATCAAGACATTTTTACGACTGTGTGAGCTGTTATGCCTCGTTTATAAATATAAAAAATTGCATTCAGCTACAGTTTTTAAAATGTACAGAAATAAGTGGAGAAATAGGATACTTACATATTATGAATATTTTTGACTGCAGTAAGATATATTTATATTTCAGTTTCTTTACAATTTGAATAGAAGTTGTAAGCCATTTTGCGAATAGTTTGATATTGAGTATAAACCAATAGACTGTTTAATATTGTAAAATGTTTTACTTTGATACCAGCACACATTAAAATAAGGCTCATATGCAGTTATATGATCAGCTTTAATTATATTTAAATTTTCAAAATTAGTCTACACGTACGAAAACATTCTTTCACAACCGCACACCACATCTCATACTATATCTTCCCTACAGCAGGAAATATTTGTGTATACTGAAAAATTTAATACAGGATACATTTCCAAGTGTTAAATTTGTTTTTAAAATTTGGTATGAATACATTGTGGAACTGTCGGTTAACTTCACTGAACAAAATTGTTTTAAGTGTACTGTTTTGAAAGACAAAATTATTAAGGGAGAATTTTTCTCACAATAGAATTTGTAATGACTGAATTGTGTGAAAATGTAGTTATCGATGTGTGACATTTTTCCTTGTAATAAAAGAAACAGAAAGATAAGAAATTTAACTTGAGTAGAAAATGGTTAGAAGTACTGTCATGTGCACATTTGAAGAAGTATATTCCCCATTAAAATTAAAAATTATTGACTGAATGTGTGTTAAGTCCATCACAAATGCCGATGTAGAAAAGATATTTTTATTTAATACAAGGAGTTCGAAAAGGAGAGCACTAGGAATGAAAATTTAGATTTTTTCCGAAAAATATTCAGTTAACATAAAAATATCATTTATATGATTTAAATTTAAATAAATTAAAAGTATTGAAATCATTTTTTATGTTAATCTAAATTAAAAATATAATTCAATAGAGAAAGATCTGTTTTATTTCATAAATATGCACCATTTATTGTCTTAATGTTTAAAAAAAATATAGGGCCTTTACTCTTTTTACCTCATAACTTTTTTAAAAACAGGAAAAGTGAGCCCGTTTTTCTTACTCTCATATTCAAAAATGAATACAGGATGCTTTTTTCTGGTTCAAATCGCAATACCAAAATATTTTTTTTAATTTTTAAAAAATGACAGAAAAATAAATTTTGTTTGAAAATATAACTATTTTTCAACTTTTAACACGCCATTTATTTCATGTTTTTATCCTGCATTTTGTTTTTAATTTTACACTGTGACTGAATCTATGGGAAACGACAGAGTAGAACTACGATTTTCATACAAGATTGCCCAAGGCAGCTTAACAGCAGCTGTAAACGATTGATCTCTTGGTTCTTACTTGACAAAGGAACCGAACTAGGTCATAAAAGTGTCCCCGTTCGACCTCCCAAGTTCTAAAAGGGGGAAAGAATTAGTATGTTGCATTTTTGAAGGCAATAGCAAAAATTAAAAGAGTAAAACGCTTTCGGAATAACTTTCAGGAGGAAGGGTATCCACTTAGAGGGTTAATGTTCTTAAAAATATTTTCACAAAGATGTAACAGCATTATTCTTCAGATCAATATTTAAAAAGAATATTTTTATATATATATAATGCTTACCTTGATATATCTTCACAATTATCTTCTAAATCCAGGATTCCTGATTCAAGGGATTCGAAATCGCTATCATTTTACACAATTTCGCAATATTCATTCCGAATATCACTTAGTTTAATTCGTAAACTTTTCAAGGTATTCAAATTGGATTATAAATGTGTTTTGTCCTTTTCGTCTGGATTGTTCATAAAGTCCTTTATTCTTTTTAGTTGAGCTTTTATAGCTCCACGTTTTCTATTCAACACTACTAATGTTTCTTTAGACATACTGCTATTAATATTCTAACGATATTAAATTCAAAGGTTCTACAACTCCTCGACGGACCAAATGTTGACTAAAATAATTAAGTGGACTAAATTTTGACAACTTTGAATAACCGAAATGGATCCCAACCATATGGGATCGCTACACTTTTCGAACTGTTTACAAAAGGTTACAACAGTTGGCTCGGGGCAATCTATACAAAGAATTCTCGCCAACTGGTGCCAACAAAAATAAAAATGTAATTTCAACAATCTTTTGACGTAGCTTATCCTGGAGTTTCATTTATACAAGCGGAGCTGAATCTGGAAGTGAAAGGACATTAAAAGTGGTGGGGAAAAAGAGCTTCGTAAACTTATGTTAAACATGCATTTCGTCGAAAATCATTTATCAAAATGTTTAAAAAAAATACAGGAACTCTTGAAATCTTTTCACTTTTTATTTGTGTCAACAAACGCGTAATGTTTCTCTCATTGTCAAATGATGAAGATAAGGAAATACTTTATAGTCGCTTTTATTTTCAAGCTGTACCAACAAAGTTCAAAACATTTTTCATTTACAGATTATATATTTTCTTACGCTAAAAGACATAGTACCAAATATTTAGCAAAAAACATGCGTCACACACACAGTGTTTAAAACACACGGCATTAATTTTTTCAAATTGGTCATAAAATAAACTATCACCAATCATTGTTGTTGTTTTTAGTTTTTTGTTGCATATTTAAAACTTTTAAATTTTTTTAATTCAATTTTCACAGAATAAGATACATTGTGAATACATTGAATTCTGAAGTCCTCTTTGTGCTACTGAGAGTTTCTTCTGACCAAGGCTCGATCTTCGCCGCACGCGGCTAACTCCTTTTTGGAATAATCCTTTATGATCTGCTACTTCACGTGACTAAATGTTTCGTTTTTGGGGAGCTAATACCCTTGTTGTCGAACACAGCCGAAATGTTCTACTTTCAGAAGGGGAAGAGGGATATTAACCGTTACTTCAAATAAGACCACATCAATTATTTTTTTAATGTATAAAATAAAATAATGTTAGTCATTAATGTAATAAAAAATATGAAGAAAATGCATTTCTTGGAATACACATACACACTACAAGATGTAGGAAGCCCGTTTTAGGAGAAAATGAAATGTAAATTGCTGTGTTGTGTTATAACTTCAAATATAAATAGTTTTGAATCTATTATTTATATAGAGTGAAAATCTGTTTTTACATAGGAAACATTTTGCATATATATATGTAGAGAGGGGGGCTATAGTTTCACAGACGTTTTTTTTTATTTTGTTAACCAAGATGTTTATATTTGCCAAATTGGACTAGAATGCTTGGTGGTTGATGCATGTTCTTTAACATTTTATGTAAAAAACACATTAACAAACCATTAAGACACATATAAAACTACTTAATATAAGACACATGCAGTTTTTCATGACGTTTACGAGACAGCTTAAATCTCGCAGAGAACATTCCAGTCTTTACACCAGTGCTTCTCAAACTTTCAATACTAGCACTCCCCTTTTCGATCACAATTTTTTATCGCGCCCCCTTATACATTAATAATGTACTGAATGCAATAATAATGCACTTTGAAGCTAAAAGCTACAATAGGCGATCTTAATTATAAACCATACAAATTAGTAACATAATTTTTAAATTTTGTATACTACTTTTAAGCAAAAATAAATAAAATAATAGGATAATTATTATGTTAATTTTTAAATTGAACATAATTCAAAATTCGGTGGCTGCGTAGAAGACAAAATATAGATATCTGCTAAATATAGAAAAATAATATAAAGGGTCAATTTCTAATCATAAGCAGTTCTTATAAAAACTTGGCTTTGCAAGACAAGCCCATGGAAGTCGTTAATACTTATTAAACTTGTTCTTAATTTAGTATTAATTAATTAGTTATAAAATACTCTGTGCAGCACTGATACATTAAGGTATCCGACTACCCTAAAATCATGATTTTTTTCAAAAATTGGCAAATTTTTTTATGACTTTATTTTATAGAACATTTTATTAACTTAATAACAATACCAAGTACTTTATTTTCCCTCCAATAGAACAAAAACTACAAGCGTTTTAGTAAAAGCAAATGCCATAACTTTACACAAGATGTCAAACATTAAAATGCGTTTTACTCGAAATGTGTTTTTTTCGAAAAACTCAAACGGGGACCGCGATTGCTCAAAAAGTTTTGAAAATAATTAGCTGAAATTTGTTGCTTATGTTCTGCATAACAGTAGAAGTGTTTTGATCTTCAGATTTATCAATAACTGTTTTATTTCAAAATTTGCAGTTCTTTATGTGAATATAGTCAATGTTTTTTTAAGCAATTTCGTATAATGACTTATATAAAGTGCTCTAGTTTTTGTAAAAATTAAAATATCTCGTATCGTGAAGGTCACATCAAACAGGAATAACAAAGTAACACATCAAAATTGAAAAATTGAGAATTTTTTCATAAAATCTTTGTACAGAGCGGGCCCCGTTTATATAATTTTTCGTACATTTTTACTAGTTTTTTCCCATTTTAATAATAATATTTTTTTTCTTTTACCAATTTTAGGATTTTTTCCTTAAAATATACTAAATAAATATAAAAATCACAAAAAGATCTCCATATCTCCTTTTTTTCAAAAAAAAGTTGTCGCAAGTAGTCGGATACCTTAAAAGTATACCGGCTGAAGTGCTCGCTCTTTGCCCGAGTTTATTTGTAAGAAAATAAAACATTATTGATATAATAGCTGAATTGTAAGGAGAGCAAAGCCAAATGCTCGATAATGTTTACAAAAATGTAAAATGATCTTTTAAAATGGTTGCTCAAATTATAATTAGTTTTAAGCGAATTGTAATTTTAAGCCCTCAATTAGCATTTATAATTGATGTTAAATAATGAACAATAATATAAATTTCCGATGAAGAATAATTGTATTAGTTTTAATACTTAAAGCGAGAAGACTTCAACATGTTTTAACCCGGGAACAGGTGCTCCCACGATACGGTCGAGTGGGGTTATTGAGTCACCCAATCTTTTTTTAATAATTATTTTATTGTAACGATACAAATCGTGATTTCAGTGAATAATTTAACTAAGAGAAAGTTTACTTACCTACTTTCAAGAACTTTTCAATTTTTCTTTGGTAACAAATAAACAGTTTTGCCAGAATTAATGATTTCGTAATCTGTATGTCCCGCGACCACTTCCGGAGTAAAAATTGTATTCATTATGATAATATGTATGTTACTGCTAAAAAAATTGTGTAAAACGTTTTGCATGGAAAAAGCACGACAGACAGAAATACATTACCACAACTTCCCTATAAATGAGAAACAAACACGTAAGAGAGGTGTCATAACTAACTGTACCAATAACTTAGAAGGTCATACAGATTACAGCTATAATGGGCAGTATTTCAAAAATAATGACAGTGATGATTTTTTTTATGTTCCTAAATTTCTTCGATTCTGGGTCTGGGATCTGTTTTTTCTCACGAAAGATTTATATGTTAGGCTTAAAAAGAAAGCGTAGTAAAAAAATCTCTCATCATGGGATTACAGCAAATCAAATAAAAGTTTTTATTTGGTTATAAGATCAAAAAGATAGCTCTAATTAGGTATTGAAGAAGTTTTTATTTTCGATGACTTAATATCGCGTACCTATAAACTATATCTGAGTAAAAGTGCATTTTTAATATGTCTGAAAGTATTTTTGTTGTAATTCATTCCATTAAATTAATTATTTTTAAATCTTCTACTTTCGATATGCGCGCTTTAGGCGCGCCCACAGTTTGAGAAACACTGTTTACACAAAATGATAACAATCAGAACTTTAGAACTCTAATTTATTTACACCAAGTTCTGGACGGCTCAGTACCATTAGAAATAAAAAAAAGAAAACTCTCAAGAGGAAAGATTCACGTGAAGTATTTCATTTTTCCTTCGCATGACGCGTGTATATAACATAGCCCTTGACACACACCCGTATCTTATAAGATACTGATGCGACGCTGTTTTAACTTATTAATATTCTCAAATCAACTCTCACATCGCATCATGACCATAGTTAGAATAAAAACAGAATCAATAATTTAACAGTAAAATAAACAAAAATCAATAATTTAACAGAACCTACTTTTAACGTTTAAGATAAATTTATTTTAAGCACACGTATAGAGGATTTTACTTCTACAACAAGAAGATCAAAATTAATTAAACTTAGCTTGAGAGGGAGAGAGCAAGAGGGATGGACATGGTTGACGCCCGGGTCCGGGTAGAATTTCGGCGTCTTTTGTTAGAAGCTGTTCTTCTGCAACTCTGGGAGGCTGTCTCTGCTGAAATTGGGGCGCGTACCCTTTTATTCCGCACCTCGTCACCCAAAAATCCTGGAGCTGAACTATTTACCTTGAAACCAGTATAATTTCTCTGATTGACCTCGGAGCGAGGGCAGTGTTACACCACCTCAAGATTTATGCGTTTACTGAACTTTTAACGCGGGAACTTTTGACACACCCCACCAAAAGGAATTTCACCACATCCGGTCAGGGACTCGTATAGAAATTCCAAGCCGTTTCAGGGCGATTTCTAAAACATGAACAAATCTGGCCTCCCATCAATACCAAACATAAAATTAAAAAGTTATATAGATTAGTATTGTATTTGAAGTTTTCCCTTCACTGAAACATGATCAACAATGACATTTAAAATATATAAAAATTTGAAAATTATATGAACAAACACACACACACATTATTAATACTGAATATTAATTCGAAAAAATATTTCTTTTTAAAATACAGAAAATATTTAAAATATAAACTTTCTTTCAAATAGATCTTTAGGATGTAAACAAGTAGAAAATTGAGGATGAAGACAGACTGAAATGAACAAAATCAGAAGACTGACCCCACGCCCTGCGCAATCATTGGGACAACTTCTTATCGTAGATCATAATATTTCAAAATAACTCCAAAATAAGAATTTTCTAAGACTGGAAATTGTAAAGAAAAAAAAAAAAGTATTTTTAATTAATGTTTATGACTTATTTTTTTCTCAAAATTATATTCTACTCTATAAAAAAACACTGATATATTTTGACAAAAGGTACAAGTTTGGAGGCAACAGCTTATTGTCAGTCAAGTGTAAAAATTTCCTCTCTTAGAGGTACTCACTATACCATCCTGTGTGATTACCTTTTTTATTTATAGTATATTTCTATCTACATTTATTTCCATATATATATTTGTATAGTCTCTATTTTTACATTTTTATATCTATAGTTTTCCTATATTTCTGTATATTTTTATATCTCTTCCAATATTTATATTTACCTTTTTAATATTTCATTTCATCTAAATTTAAATATATTTGCTTATTTATTCCCATGTATTTCTTATTAATTGCTCAGTTTAGTGCTTTCAGAACTATAATTTTCTGCACATTTAAAGTTGTTAGTTTTCATATCAATTTTAAATATAATTCAAGTATTTCTATCAATATAAAATTCTCAAAAAAAAAAAATCAAAACTTTGGTATTCATTCAATTTTTATTATAAAAAAACACTTGAAAATTCTATAAAATTCTCAATTTTCAACATCAAAATCAAATTCCAGAAGTAATCATGATGAACTATGCATTTTTAAAAAATCTAGCATTAATTTTGAGCAAATTTAGCTGAAAACTCCAAAAAAGGTGGGCGAAGATCTCTGGAAAATATATTTTTACATTGGTATTTCTATAACAACATTCACAGTAGCAGGCGGAGTTTCAAGTTTGACTGCTCAATCAGTATTTAAGCATAATTGAAAAATAAAGATAATTTGTTACACATATAAAGGAGTAAACCGTAATAATAGTACGATGGTGGTAGGGTTCATAATATAAAAAAAGTGTTCGATGGAGGTAAGACCCATGTATTATTAAAATACAAACTGGGGTTATAAAACTAGGGGCAGTATATAAAAAAATATAAATGATACCACTATCCCATACCACACCATATCATACGGTAATTTTAAAACAAATTTGTCAAAATAACTGAACCATAATTTATATCAATATCAGAATCTCAACGAAAGGCATTATTTGAGCTAACATGTTAAAATATAGATTTATTTGAAAATCATTATCAGGCCTTTTCATTACAATATCTTTTCTTAAACATTTTAAAAATCAATAATTCAAAAACCAATAATGTAAAAATATATAGAGAGAGAATCAGTTTTTAGAATTTCAGACTATTTCAGCTATCATAAATTCTTAAATTAACACGATCAACACGAAGTCAACTAACAATAAAAAAAAATGTAAATCTATTAAGATCAATTTAAAATTTCACAGCTGCTTAAGTTAACATAATAAAATTTAAAAAAATATATCAAAATAAATAAATGTTACACATACAGAATCATTTCAGATTTCAAGATATTCTTTTTTTAAAAATTCTTCAAATAATTTCAAATGGTTTAAAATTCAGTTATTTTTAAAATCGCAATTCATCAAAATGTCTACATATTTTTAAAATATTGCATATAATAGCTGAAAATTTTATGTTAGTTATTACTTACAATTACTGAAGATATTTTGAGATATATAGTATCACTTCACCACTGGAATATAATTTAGATTGTTACACTCCATGATGACTTGACTTTTTTGCCTTCCTTTTCTATTGTTTTCTTGCATTTAGTTTTGTGGCTTTGACATCACTTTTTCATGGGGAACAAAAATCATATGAAACGATTTTCATGCAGTAGTTTATACTGAGAGGAAACCCATCACCAGTCCTGCTGACTATTGAAATGCATCTCGCCGAAGATTCGCATTTTGAGACGTTTAGGACCGAATAGGTGGAATTAAACTAATTCAATGATACTAACCTTCCGCCTTTGTGACAAGGTAGGAAAAACGAAATAAAATATATATTTTATAATTTGGATTATTAGCTAAGATCTCGTGAAATTACACATTTTATTTGCTCGTACGAGAGCGAATAAAATCCAAGATATTTTTTTTTGATTTGAATTTAGACTCAAATCTTAAGTCCCCCCATAACTGTCCGTCCTAAACGTATTACTGCTGAAAACAACTCAAAGTTGCTTTATCTCACCAGTAAATGGTTCTAAAAATGTCAGATCCCAATAGAAATATATTTCATCGAATATTTTTCAAAAAAGGCAAAAGCTGTTATTTGCGGAGTGAGTGAGTGAAGATTGCGTCGCACAGTTCAGCTACACGAGGGCTTTGGCGACCCGGACCACGTAATTTGAACCATGGTCAAGTGACGTAGACGACATCTGAGCAGGCACCCCCTCTCCTAACTACCACACCACACCAACGGGAGGACGTTTCAGCTCTCGACAGATTTAGGCGTGCATCGCTGTCTACACAGCAGGTCTTTAGTGGTACTGGGCTCGAACTCGTGACAAAGCCAGCCACGATCGGGATGCTCATACCCACTCGGCTACCGCGGCCACTTGCTATTTGCGGAAGAATCACTGATAAACATAAAAGGACATTCGAATGAAACCCGGTCACTAGTGTAAAGGAAAGTAACAGTAACGATTTAATTAACTCAAAATTAACAGTTATATACAATACACATACTCAAAATGTATTAAATACGTCAAAAGCACAGATCACAAATTACATTCGAATCAAATTAAAATTTTCAATATTTCTACCTTCAAACTGTTCGAAAATAAGCTTAACCCAGTTCAGAGTGTTTAACTTTTTCAAATATAATATTTCAGCATTCTAAATGACATTTTCTCTTTCGAGTTTCAGTCTTTTTCAAAATCAAAATGCAATATCTTTATATATAAACATCGCATGTGTGTATGTGACTAAACTCTCTAAACGGTAACGGATTTTGATTAAATTATTTGTGTATGTTCGTGGATTCGAGAATATTTTTAGATTCTAATTTGGTCCGAAAAATGATCTAAAATATTAATTACACGTGCATTGATCAACAATTATCTTAACCAGCAATACGTA